>CM065121.1:18632628-18650128 GCA_033026305.1 Cirrhinus molitorella | reverse complement strand
ATGGCATTTCATAGAATGGTGTCATAAGTGGTGCTTTCTAATGTGCTAATAGTGTTGTTGAAACTTTGTTGTGTAACTCAGGCTTTACGATTTTTGATAAAACGGTGAAAAAATCCAGTTAATTTATACTGAAGGAGTACCAAACACCTGCCTTAAGAAAATTAGCCATGGTTTTGCTATAAATAAATATATTTGTATATTTATTATGTATATATAAATACAAACACATGCATGTATATATTAAGGAAAAATATTTTAGATTTATATGTAAAATATTTATATTTATTTATAATCTAAATTGTATACGGGTACAAATATATATACATATAAATATTTTGTTTTAATATATACATGCATGTTTGTGTATTTATATGTACATAATAAATATACAAAGTAAATACACATATAGTATGTAAACACAAACTTTTAATTTGGATGCGATTAATCGTTTGACAGCCCTACAAAACACACTAGCAGCACTCTAGCAAATATTAAGAACATCTTTAGCCTAACAATGTACTAAAAACTCTCAGAATTTTTAGCAACCATCTAGCATTCACCCAGTACACCTTAGCAAAACTTAGCAATGACTCAAAACATGCTAGCAATACTCTAGCAAATATCAAGAATTATGTCTTGTATTAGAAACACTCAGAATTTCTTAGCAACCGCCTAACATTAGCTCAGAACGCCCCATTAAAACTCTAGCAGCTGAACTCACTTAGCATAGCAACATGCTACAAACCATTCAGAACCTTATAGCAATCACTCAGAACATGCTAGCAACACTCCAGCAAATATCAAGAACATCCTTAGCATAACAATGTGCTAAAAACACTAATTTCTTATCAACCACCTAGCAATGACTCGGAACATGCTGGCAACACTTTACCAAACACCTGAATACATTAAGCATGGTCACATGCTACAAACTACTCAAAACCTTCTAGAAACCACCTAGCAATCACTCAGAACATGCTAGCAACACTCTAGCAAATATCAAGAATACCTTTAGCACAATATTGTGCTAAAAACATTCAAAACGTCTTATCAACCACCTAGCAATGACTCAGAACATGCTAACAACACTTTACCAAACACCTGAAAACATTTAACATGGCCACATGCTACAAAGTACTCAAAACCTTCTAGAAACCACCTAGTAATCACTCAGAACACACTGGCAACATTCTTGCCTATATCAAGAACATCTTCAACATAACAATGTGCTAAAAACACCCAGCAATAGCTCAGAACACCCTATCAAAGCTCTAGCAAACAGCTGAACTTACTTAGCATAGCAACATCCTAAAAGCCACTCTGAATGTTTTAGAAAACACCTAGCATTTACTCAGAACACACTACCAACACTCTAGCAAATATTAAGAACATCCTTAGCCTAACAATGTACTAAAATTTTTAGCAACACCTTAGCAAAACTTAGCAATGACTCAAAACACGCTAGCAATACCCTAGCAAATATCAAGAATAACATCTTAGAAACACTCTGAATTTCTTAGCAACCACCTAGCATTAGCTCAGAACAACCTATTAAAACCTCAAAACATGCTAAAAGACACTGAACACCCTAGCAAAACTTTACAACTGAACACATTTAGCATGGTCAAATGCTACAAACCATTCAGAACCACTTAGCAATCACTAAGAACACGCTAGCAACACTCTAGCAAATATCAAGAACACCATGAGCACAGCGTTGTGCTAAAAACAATCAAAACATCTTATCAACCACCTAGCAGTCACTCAGAGCAAGCTAGCAAATATCACCCATAGCACAGTATTTTGCTAAAAACGTCTTATGAACGACCTAGCAATGACTCAAAACAGAACAAGTTAGCAACACTCTAGCAAACACCCTTAGCATAGCAAGATACTAAAAACGCCATCAGAACATAATAGCATTGTGGTGGATTATTTTCTGCCTAAAAGTTAAGAATATATATTTAATTATGTAGTTGGTGATTTCACATTATTAGCAATATACATACAAATTTTACGTAATATTTTATTTGTAAAAGCAGTGCATAATAATTTTGGTAATTATGGTTATATTCTATATCGTGTGTGATATTTATAGGGATGCAAAGAGGGTGCGTTTCAATTAGCATGTCATTTCAATCCTCTGACAGAAGTTAAACATATGTATGCCTTCCGTCTGATGTGCTATACCATTGGTTTATATACGCTATTTTGGGCTATCTTTATGTGGCATATGTTATATTTAACTTTTCTTTCATTGAAAAAAAACCTCTCCCCCCCTCATTCGCTCATCTCGGTCCCTTTCTTGTGTCGAGCGTACCCTCTTATTTAAAGGGAATAATCTGTAAATTGCATGCTGGTTTAGACTTAATCATAACAACTCAAAGTAAATAGGTCACAATGAGTGCTTCTTTCTTTCTTTACCACCCCCCTCACCTCCTCCTTTGACTTAAATGGAAAGCACATGTGTCTCCAGGGTTTATTTTTACTCCCCTTTAAAGCAGTTAGAGGGCCTAGAAACCACTTCATGGCTTTAAAGGAGAGTGGTCGCTACGCAGAGGGGACGAAATTACGGGACGGAGCGCACATGTCACCCTGGCGGTTTTCCTGCATTCCACCGAGGGAAGCATTAAAGAAGGCAGATGGGGACGTGGAGCTGCAAAAGCATGAGGGATATATATAGGGGGTTAGCATTAGCATTAGCGACATCCCTCAGGTGCGCACCTGGACTGTGACCTTTTACTTGAGCCAAGCTCTATGAGCTGCAGTCGCAAAGAACACAGCTACAAACCTTTATGGCTACTTAGGAATAGACCATAAAGATTGTCGCAGGAAAATATTTGCAGATTAGCGTTGTTAAACATTCTTAGCTTGCATTGACATTCAGATATTTGTGGTAAATACCACTTGCGCAGGTCTCAAAATCGACCCATATATCTGTTAACAAAACAGCAGTTGCTTGAGGGCTTGTTGTAGTTACGCAACGTCAGATGATAATTGATATACCGCATAATGATGCTGAACTCCAGCACGTGAGACACATTTCCAAAATATGTATGTGCCTTGCAAAGTTCTAGTATAGAGAACACAGTGTTTACCGGCTATTAAAAGCAGGCTGTAGGCTGTACACGCTGTACAAGCCATAATTGCTTCAGCTTTGATCAGAACTTCGTAAAAAGTATTTATCAGACAACCTTAAGAAACATAATGTTACTCAAATATGTCAATGCAAATGGTATTACTTTAATCTGGTGGTAATAAACCTTTATAGCATGTTGCTATGCTAAGGATGTTTTTGTTGATTACTAGTCGGTTGTTAGTTGATTTTGAGGGCTTTTTACATGTTACTTTGCTATGGGAGTTTTTTAAGTTTGTTAAAATATTTTAGGCCATCGCTAGGCAGGGTTTAAAGCACTTTTTATATGTATGCTAGCGTATGCTTTTAGTTCGTATTACACAAATTTCGTCATCGGAATAGTATGCGCATATTATACGGCCGCCATTGATTTTTTTAATCATGTGTACTTTGTATGCACAGATCACACATGCATGTTGAATTTGTTTTGCACTAATCAGTTGTTCCACAAGGTGGCAGCACTGGCCCAGGCTGCTGTTTCATTCACGCACGGAAGTATACTTAGAACGGCTATTCGTTGTGAAGAATCAGCACTGAAAAGGCGTGGACTTTTTTTGCACCTGAACCTTTTTAAAGGGTTACTACACCCCAAAATGAAAATTTTGTTAAAAAAAAAAAAAAAAAAAAAGGTTTGATCGTCTTTGGAACACAATTTAGGATATTTTGGATGAAAAAAAAAACAAAAAAAAAACGACTCTTCTATGTCACCGTAGCGCCAAAGTATCCACTGGAGGTAAACAGCCACAACACACGGATACGTTTTCTAAGTGTATTTACGATTTGATTCGAAAGAAAACAGCGCATCTGCTTATCAGAGAACAGGGTACGCTGTTTGCGTCCAGGGGATACTATCCAAAATGGCGCTATAGTGACGTGGAGGAGACTAATTGTTGAATAAAGTCGTTATTTTTGTTTTCTTTGAGTACAAAAAGTATTCTCATAGCTTCGTAAAAATTATGGTTGAATCACTGATGGCAGATGGACAATTTTGACAATGTCTTTCATACATTTCTGGGCCTTGACAGTGTTATTTACTTGGCAGTCAATGGGACAGTCAAAAAGCTACCGGTTTTCATCCAAAATATCTTAAATTGGGAGGGGGGGGGTATTGGTGGTGCGGCAAAACACTCTCACAAACACTTGTGAATCATAGTGTTTATATGTTTCTTTTAATTACAGTAAAACAATATATTATAACGTCTGGACAATTACTGTACAATAACTTAACAACTGTACACTGAACTAAACACTAAACAGCAGAATTATTTTAATATGTCAATTATCCACAAAGTGTGCAGCTTTTGTCACTGCAGTGTATCTTTCGACAGAACATTCCTAAAACCAAAAGAAAACTGAAATAAGCCCCTGTTTATTCTCTATGTACTGTATTCTATCTATCTATCTATGTATCTATCATATATCTATCTATCTATCTGTCTGTCTGTATGTCCAAGATCAGTCTTGTACAGCCAGGGGGAGTATTTCCCCTCTGACAGCCAAGCTGGGTCAAAACCTGTCATTCGGTGGTGGCTAGACTTTTGCTGCTTGTCAGGGGCAGGACACTCTACTTTGACTCGGAGTAGGAAAGCTACACCGACTGCTACTCGCAGCAGAACAAGTGTTGTCATCTTCACCACCCTGGGAGCGTTTAAAAAAACGCGGATATTTTTGCCTGCTTTTCAGCCTGATGCGACATATTCTCAGACGCGCGGTCTCTGTCCGCTGGTGGGTGTGTGCGCATCGGGGCGGAACTCCGCCGTGCGCGATATGGAGGACAATTGTAAACGTGCAAACGTGGAGACAGAAATTACATGCCATCGTATGAATAACATAAGGCTATTTAGTTTAAAAGAAAAAAGCTCAGACCTGTTATATAGGAAAGATGATCTTAAATTACTTCTGTCGTTATTCGACGAAAATAAAATAAAATTAACTTGACCTTCAAGGGGGGCGGGGGGTGCCGTTGGGGGGGCGGGGCGCCCCCCTAATATAATGGTAGGGGAAACACTGCGCAACACGTTTTACGTTTGCCCCTATCAAATTACAGTATTTGCGCCATTATTCAACACCCCCCAAAAAGCATTTTCTTAAAGCATGTGGTAATTTGCGCTGATTTTGGTAGATTGCGCCAGTCATTATAGAAATGATCTGGCTGCGTCTGGAATCTCCACCTACTGACGCCAGAGGTTTCCTTGTTCGAGATCAGCAAGGGCCGGTTTGGAACCAGGATCTGGGCACTTTTTTAAAGATTAAGGGCCCATCCACATGGAGATGCATTTAGCTGCACACATAAAACATTTTGTATCTTGTAGGCATTTCGTCCAGATGGATCTGCCGTTTTGGTCTCATACTTCAGAGTAGGGTCTAACCCAGCACAATAAGAAACTACCAGTGATGTTGTTTGGCCGAACGCATGCCATACAAACCACTGGAACCCAACAAACTTGGAAAAAAGCTATAGATGGACCAACTCCAAAGTCCAGGCACTTCATCTTCCATTCTCCAGTCCAGTCTTCTATCCTCCAGTTGATGTTGCTAAATGCTGCGCTTGAATGACAAAACTGTCGTCAGCGGCAATAGCTTTGTGGGCAGCACACCAACTTACACTGTTGTTGTGCTATGGGTGTCCTGAGTTCGAATCCCGACTCGAGGACCTTTCCTGATCCCCACCCTCTATCTCTCTCCCACTTCGCTGCCTATCAGTTGTGATCTGTCTTATCGTAATAAAGGCAAAAATGCCCAAAATAAATCTAAAAAATACATTTTAAAAAATCATGCCACTGTCTGCCACTTCAGAGTTTCTACTGGCAGTGCGAATGCAACCTAGAAAATGGCCCTAGGGTAAAATCTAGTTCTTGTGGGACCATCCTGGTGGCTTGTACCTATTACTAAGTTCTTTAATGTTCTGCCTGGAAACAAAGATGTTGTGATGCCAGACCCCCTTATGAAAAAAGAAAAACGTTACATTTACAACTATGATGACAAGCGCTTATCAGTATCAACTAAACGCTGGATTTTCAAAAGTATGCGAGTTAATGTTTGTGGTTTAAAATACGTACAAGAGTTCTACACACTGGTCTGTTATTTTGGGGACATTTCCAAGCCCCCTAAACATGATGTGCCACCAAAAGATTGGTTGCTTTACCTGTCAGTGGGCCAAGGTTCCTAGACCTTCTGCCGTCAGTCTATGCAAGACTAATTTTTGGTGCTAAAATGTTTGAGGTCATCACTAAGGTCTAGGCAGGGCCCTGGAGCTCCAGCTCTAATTAAACACACCTGAACTAGCTAATCAAGGTCTTACTAGTCATGCTAGAAACTTCCAGGCAGGTGTGTTGAAGCAAGCTGGAGCTAAACTCTGCAGGGCACCAGCTCTCCAGGACTAAGTTTGGACATCAGTGATCTACAGGTTTTCTTGGTGTTTGCTAGTGTGTTCTGGGTGACTGTAAGGCGGTTGCTACAATATTCTGAATGGTAACACCATGTTGCTATGGTAAGAGTGTGCTTGATGATTCCTAGAGCGTTGCTACGGTGTTCTGGGTGATTGCTATATTTGCTTCAAGCTGTTGCCATAACTAGTTTACTTAACAGTACCAGTAGCAACACTGCATTGTTGACACGTTTCTCAACGAGAGATAAAATCAAGCTTGCGTAGCTAGAAGCATTTGTACTCGCATATTTGCATAAAGTATTCCAGGGTTAAAATGCACTTACTAATCTCATTTTATCTTATTTAGTGCTTCTCCGAAAGCGTTTTCTTTTCACAGGTGCACATCTGTTGAGGCCATCCGAGGTGAAATGATCAATGACTGAAACATAACTGGAACTGACTGTCTGAGAATGCGTCATTAGTGCTATGACACACCGATTGCAGTTTATGATCACAAAGCCATCATCTCAATGTCATCCAGTAAGTGAACGTGCAACAGTCTGAAGCCCAAGGGCACAGCGAGCTAGAGCTCCAGGCTAAAGTCCTAACTCAAGAGTGAATTATGAGCAAAATCAATACTTTGTGGAGTGTCATGGATGAAGTATTCAAATAAGATCTGTTTAAAATCTTTTGCCAACCCTACACTCCATAAACTAAAGCCTCTATGCCTATTACTTATATACGTTTGTGGCTGCCAGCCAATGGTCCCACATCAGTCAATACCACTGCGCCGCTCTCGCTGAGGAATGACTGCCTGCTTGCGTCACAAAACCAGGTGTGCTCACACGCAAGGATTTCCCTCAAAAAAACTGGTTGCTAGGCAACAGCGTCAGAGAATAACAAACAGCAGGACTCCCAAGCACGCAACGCACCTATAGAGAGCAGTAAAGGCACTTAGTGTCCTGTAACTGTATCACGTCAAAAGCAAACACGGGACAATGAGAAACACCAGCACATTCGGAATTGGTATTTTAATGACATTTTTTCGGTTTCTAAAACAGACTAATGTTTTCTGCAGGGCTGGGTTACAACAACTAGCCACAATTATATGCGCTAACCAAAACAACGAAAGCCGACAACGGCAAAGGTTGTTGACTTTGTACAGAAGTAAATAAAACAAAGAGGAACAAAACATTTAATGGCCATTATAATTGTCTTATAAACGTCCCAAAGGTCTCATGCGATGCTAACATGCTATAGTGATGTAAGTTAGCATCATAAATGTTAAGCTTATAAGCTAAGTGTGCTGCAGTAAATTAAAACACTGTTATTAATTAAAAAAACAAAGCAAGCTACTTTAGTTTCTTTAGCTCATTAATTTGTTTCAAGCTAATTTCATTTGTTAGGACGACACTAGTAACGTCATAATTTAGCCTAGAGTGTTTAGTGTTTTCACTCATTCACATAAACATTTTGCTTGGGGTCTAATGTGCATTTCTTGAAAAGCTAATCTTGCTTGTCACCGACCTGAACTGGAGGAAGATCTCAAGTACCGTGTGGGGAAGAGTGACCTCTACAGGACTGTTTCGTTTATGACATGTTAGGCTTCGTTTGAAGTATTTCTTCAATATTGGGACTCAAACATACTGTTTATTGCTAAAGTAAGGATAACACGTTGTTTACTACCAAAAATGCTATTGTTGTACGTGTGGGCAACCTGGAGTTAGGAAACTAAATGTAATCCCCTCATTACTCTAAAGTATCAGACGATGCATTTACCCAAAGCTCTTCATCTTGTCTTCCCTGTGAAGAAACATGGCTATCTGTGCATATGTGCTACAGCCTCGTTGACCACAAGCACCTCACATACCGAAGTGAGCCGCTGAGATTAGATAACCGCGCAATACTTGGGGGGGAAACGTCTGCTTGACAAAGTTCTACTCAAACAATCGTAATGCCAGTATCAGACAGGCAAACACTGGGTCCTGACTTCTGAGATTTCTTCAGTGGAGCTCCTCTGAGGGTCATGAGGTCAAATTGTAAAGTGCTACTTCGGCTGCTTTTATAGCAATAGTTTTACCAGTTTTCAATCTGGGATATTTCATTTGCTAATTATTTTGCCTATTTTTCACATTTAGATTGGCACTAATGCTCACTCAAAGCAAATGTCAAAATTAACATCCATTTTTCATGCTGTATATAATGTTGCGATGCCTAAATTCACTTGTAGCATGTAAAACTAGCATTTGAAATGATTTTTGTTTTTAGCATTTATTGTTGTTTATTTATTTAGATTTTACAATGAATAAAATAGATTTTAAAAAAAATAAATTTTAATGTATTAACGACAGCGTTTTAGTTCCACGTTAAAAAGTAAAAAAAAAAAAAATCTAAAATTGCGAGATTAAAGTTGTAATATTTTGAGAATACATTTTGATAAATGTTTCGAGAATAGAAATTATGGGAATTAAGTCAAAATGTTTAGAGAATAAAGTTGAAATGATGTGAATAAAATTGGAATTATTTTTAAAGTAAAAAAAAATCTAAAATTACGAAATTAAAGTTGTAATATTTTGAGAATACAGCTGAAATATTTCGAGAATACAGTAGAAATTATGGGAATTAAGTCAAAATGTTTAGAGAATAAAGTTGAAATTATGTGAATAAAATTGGAATTACGAGAATAAAGTCGAAATTCCGAGATTAAAGTCAAAATGTTTCGAGACAAAGTCAAAATTATGAGAATAAAGTAAATATTTTTTTTAGAATTAAGTCTAATAATTGCTACAAATTAATTATTGTAATTTTGACTTTATTCCCGAAATATTACAACTTTATTCTTGTAATTTTTGATGTTTTTTAAATGTGGCACTAAAACGCTGTCATAGTTAATGGCCATAACACGTTTTTTTGACGTCACAACGCTCAAATTCAAAGCAAATGTGAAAATAAATACTGTGTTATAATGTTGGGATTTGGGATGCATAAATTCACTTACATTCATTTTACAATGGATGAATGACTGAAAATGATCATTTTTAATGTTTCACCTGATGTGTATTTTATTTCTTTTGACAGAAATCATAGCACCATATAGTTTTGGACTGACACGAAGGTGAGCAAATCACAAAAATTTCAGTTAACTTAATTTTCAGTAAACTGTTCCTTTAATAAAGAACGTCAAAATTTTGGAAATTGTCAAAAAAATACTATATTAAGGTCAAGTTTGTTAGCAATACCATGTGTAGACAATGAACCAGGTGAATTCACACAGAAACGTGCTAATTTTGACCCCTTTGTGTCTGGACAGTAGCACTCTCTCATTCATTGTGTCCTGTCCTTTTTTTGTGTCCAGAGAAGAGCCTGGCAGACAGTAGCTTCAAGCCACTTCCTCAACCACATTCCAGAACTGCTAAATACGCCACTTCAGAGCGCAGGAGGTGACATCAACTGAATGCGGGCTGCTGACCTCAGCTCTTGAAATAGCCCTCCATGGTTAGCTGGAAGGAAAGGCGCTTGTAGGTCATTTTCCCCCAATTCATCCTTACATATTTCACTTTGGATTCTTTCTGACTAAAGCAAACCCATTTACTGTTATACAGCTAAGGATGCGCTAACCGATTTCCTCTTACAGAAACTTTTTTTTTTTTTACTGGGGGAAAAATTATGTGCGTTATGCATATTCCACAGATTATGATTTCTTTGTTATGTATTAGATTTTTGGCTAGAGCCGCCACGGCTGGCTAGCTGATGCTTTTGGACACAATGTAAATTGCAGTGGAAGGATAGATTGGGGAGAATCAGAACATTATTTTGGATCCAAAACATATGTAAATAAGAAATTAGCGTGTACAGCACCTCCTCGGAGCCCAAAGCAGCAATCAATCTCTCGGCAATCAAGCCAAAATGAAACAAGGCCCAGATGGAGCTCAGCACAGGCTATTCATCATGTAGTTAAAATCCAAACATGTCATTAGCAGAGACAATAGCTGGAAGTGTCAAAAACAAGCCAGCTTGTATACCTTTAAATATACGTAAACGCAACATTTAGTTATTATGAACCAAATGGAAGTTAGCTGATCTTCTGCCAAGCTGGTCAGGTTTGTCTATTTTAGCAGTTGTAAAGGGATTTCATGACCGTTTTTATTGTTATTATTGTTTGTTTACTTATTTTAGGCCGAACAGCTCCACACCAGCTAACTTAACTAGTTAAAACCACCAAACCACGTTTGTCTACCTGAAGTACTGGAAATGCATGTCTCTATCTATAATTTACATTTACATTTAGACATTTAGCAGACGCTTTTATCCAAAGCGACTTACAAAGGAGAACAGTTTAGCAAAACACACACAAAAAAGTGCATGTACACATATAATTTGCCACAGTTTCCAGGTAAAATTACCACTAGGGGCAGTAAAAGACCAACAACTTTTATTCCTTTTCACATCAATTATGAAATTATAAATTACTAAAGACTTATTTCCACCTGGTTCCTTGCATAATAATTCAGGCTGCGGCCAAATAGTGAATCCGTGTTCGGAAAGGCACCGAAAACGAATACCGCATTCTACGGAGCTACTAAGGCCCTGTTTACACTAGTGCACTTTCGTTATAAAATGGCATTTTAAAATAAAAACGATCTTCGTCTACACTGGCGTTTTCACTGTCTTTCAGAAACCATCTCCGTCCACACTACACAACCGAAAATGCATGTCATTGCTCATTGTTGTACTCAGTTTGAAAACACATCTTCTCTCTATTTTGGCCTGCCGTCCACACTAAAACAGCATTTTTTTGTCAAGGAAAATGGAGCTTTTTGAAAAACGCTTTCCAAAAACAGAGGCGAATTCAATGTTTTCTGATGTTTCAGTGTGGATAAGAAACTTTCGGAAAAAGCTTGAAAACGCTAGTGTGAACAAAGAGCGTGTTTTTAAATGTATCCAGATTAATGTAGATGTACCTGAAATGCAACCCCTGAGTTTTAAAACTAAAATGGGGTCTTCAGCGTTTTTAAAAGTCTCCGTTTTGAGGGCCAGAAAAACACTGGAGTAGTGTTAACGACAGGCGTAACTGTAGCAAAAGTTATGCGTTTTAAAATGAAAATGCACTAGTGTAAACACAGCTTGATGGGACATGGTTAGCCACTAGCATAGTAAACTTGCTCAGTAGCCCACCTGGTGCAGCACTGCATGAGTCACAATAAAACAGCAAAGTCTTGTAGAAGCAGGATAAAAAACTTTTTGCTGCTTTGCTGTTTTTAGTTGCAGATTTTAGTTCTTAATGCTTCCTTACTTTATTTTATTTAGATTTTAGAACATATACGTTAAATGTGTATGTTTTTTTAGCATAGTAAACTTGCTCAGTAGCCCACCTGGTACAGCATTGCACGAGTCACAATAAAACAGCAAAGTCTTGTAGATTCAAGATAAAAATGGCATGGTTGCTTTAGCAAATGTGATTTTTATCTCACATTTTCCTTTGTTAATACTATTCCTATCACACATTTAGCATTTATGTGGCATTTTTTTCTCTACTTTTTGCTGATTTGCTGTTTTTAGTTGCAAATTTTAGTTGGTAGTGTTTTATTTATTTTATTTAGATTTTAGAATATATACGTTAAATACATACATTTTTTAGCATATTAAAATTGCTCAGTGGCCCACCTGGTGCAGCATTGCAAGAGTCACAATAAAACAACAAAGTCTTGTAGATAAAAATGGCATGGTTGCTTTAGCAAATGTGTTTTTATCTCACATTTTCCTTTGTTAATACTATTCTTACCACACATTATAGGCTTTTTTGTGGCTTTTTCTCTCTCTCATTTTTGCTGCTTTGCTGTTTTTAATTGCAGATTTTAGTTGTTAGTGTTTTCTTTATTTATTTTATTTAGATTTTAAAATATATATGTTAAATAAATATGTTTTCTAGCATAGTAAACTTGCTCAGTAGCCCACCTGGTACAGCATTGCATGAGACACAATAAAACAACAAAGTCTTGTAGAAGCAAGATAAAAATGGCATGGTTGCTTTGGCAAATGTGTTTTTATTCCACGTTTTTCTTGTTAATAATAATCTTACCACACATAGCTTTTTTGTGGCATTGTTTTTCTACTTTTTGCTGCTTAGCTGTTTTTAGTTGTGGATTTTAGTTCTTAGTGTTTTATTTATTTTATTTAGATTTTAGAATATATACATTAAATACATACATTTTTTAGCATAGTAAACTTGCTTTCCACGTGGTGCAGCATTGCACGAGTCACAATAAAACAACAAAGTCTACCATAAAAATGGCGTCATTTCTTCAGCAAATCTCACGTTTCCTTTGTTAATACTATTCGTTAGGCTTAGGATAGGATTTAGTGTTGGATTGTTGGATTGCTACAACATTTTTAAACACGATTAACCTTTTAGCATTAATTTTCTGATTCCCAAACTGCAAAACATACAAGAACCAAAGTAATAAAAAACACATGCTAAATTCATCTTCATACCGCCACTCGTTGGGCATTTCACTTGAAATATCTAAGAAGCAATGTAATATAATTTCACCAAAAGGTCATCACAAGCACATTTTTCCAATGGGCCTGGGTTAGTTAAGGATAAACATGGGACTTTCTGTTTTTCGAAGGAAGCATATCCAGATGTATAGTATCTGCATTCTTGTGCTCACTAGCAAGCTAATTAGTCTAGTAGATACAGTATCCACATTGTCTTAGTGTGAACTTATCTGGATAACCATATAAGCCACGTCTGGAGATTTTTATGTATCATCTTGTAATCATATTTGAGGACATCATAGCAAGATCTGCTGGTATAAGCTTGGAGGGAACAGCTGTACCGAGTTTCAGGCTTTATTTTCGAGCCAAGTCGTTAGCGTTATCTGCACTGGGATCTGGAGACCAGTGGTGGAGGTGAACCTGATGTCCGGCCCAGGCTCAAACAATGGGCCGCGTGCGCATGTTTGCCATTGGATTTGTCACAGCGAGAACAAACCAGCTGTTGGAGGAGAGCATGTGGGGAAGGTTATAATAGATCAAGTGTGCAGCGTTTGCAGTGTAACAATAACAAAGAAAGTTTGCCGTTAGGTTTTATTAGCGTTGTAGTGTGGAGGATTACATGTTGACAGCTAGCCATACCCTTACAGGCTTAAGGATATCTGGCTCTCGTTTGCTTATAAAATATGTGTGTTTGAGATCAATTAAGGGCATATGTGTACGCTAATGCTATGGAGATGTTGGAAACGACATTTTATTCTCATAAATTCATCATGTTTGTAAAATTACATCAGTTATTGTGTACATTTCTGATTTTGAACTAGGCATTTCTCCTTATATGTGTCTAGACAATGGGTCTAAATTGCTGTTTCCTCTTTGCCAAAGGATCCTCTAAAATGACTGTCTGCTGAACCATCAAACAATCTGGCTTCCTGGAGGGGTTGCGAGACGAGAACATTAAAAAGGGTAAAATAGGATGGTTTAGCGTTCAGGGGGTTTGCAGCCATAATTGGTAGGTAGAGTTTCGCAGCCTCAACTAGATGATGGAGGAAGGTTTGTAATTTGGCCCCGTACCACAATCCTTTCCTCAACCCCGTACAAAGCTTTTATGGGGGAAATGAGAGATGGGTTAGAAAATGCACGTGCAGATAATGATATTTTGTGTTTTCATTATACTTCCAAGCATTTGGGTGCTATAGACTAGGTTATCATTGGCGAAAATACTATAATTGGATTCTGTCATTGTTTGCTCACCTTCATGTCATTCCAAACCTGTATGAATTTCTTTCTTCTGTGTTCTTTTCTGAACGCTCCAAAATGACAAAAAAGAAATAGCATAAGCATAGTCCATATGATTGGGTGTGTTATGTTTCAAATCTTCTGAAGTTGTATAGTTGCGTGAGAAACACAACTAAGTTTTTTAAGTCTTTTATTCACTGAAAACTTGATCAATGAGATGAATTTGTTGGGGGGAAAGTCCAGTTTGTGAACAAATCAGTTCAATTTGTGAACAAATAATTCAGTCAGATTTGTGAACGGGATAACGGGCTCATTAAAGGGATAGTTTACCTAAAAATGAAAATTACCCCATGATTTACTCACCCTCAAGCCATCCTAGGTGCAAAAACGCATCGATTCGTTTCAGAAGGCCTTTATTACCCCTTGGAGCCATGTGGAGCACTTTTTATGATGGATGGATGCACTTTATTGGACTTATTAAGCTTATTATGGCATTATAAAGCTTGGAAGAGCCAGGACATTTTTTTGTCTGGAAGAAGTCTTCTCTTGGCTAATTTCAAAATCCTCCATCATTTTCTATACAAATCTGTGTTTTGTACTTTTAATTCATGATTGGTGTTTTGTTTTGCTCTCTCAACGTCATCCACTGGAACGCCACTCTCTCATGATCACAAGTTAGCGGTTAGCTATTACAGTTTATAAAGTTTTAAATATAGATAACTTTCTTACACAATGCATTGATTCACTTTAGAAGGCCATTATTAAGCCCCCAGAGCTGTGTGGAGCATATTTTATGATGGATGGATGCACTTTATTGGACTTCAGAATCTAATCAGCCATTCACTGCCATTCTAAATCTTGGAAGAGTCAGGACATTAATGGTGTTCATCTGAAAGAAGAAGAAGTCATGTACACCTAGGATGGCTTGAGAGTGACTGAATCATGGGGTAATTTTCATTTTTGCGTGAACTATTACTTCAAAAAGGATCTGTTCAAAAGCATGACGTATTAATTGATCTGGTTCATGAGTTCGCCTCACTAAATCAATTATTTGTTTGCATTGGTTAGTTAACAGTGAATAAAAATTGACTGAATTTAACAGTGTGCGAACCTCAAATTCTTAACTCAAGAACTCAACTGCTGCGACCAGATCAGTGAATTGATTCAGTGAATTGAACTTTGTTTTTTGAAAACAAATTAGTTCAATTTGTGAATGAATCTGTTAATTCAGATTTGTGAAGTGCATTATAGGGGTTCACTGAACAAAGAAACGATTTGTTCATTGATCTGTTTCTTAAGTACAATTCCTGAATCAAATATTCGTTTGCAGTGGTTCATATTAAAGTCCTAAAATGATGACAGAAAATTTACTTACACTTGCTGTCCTGACTCCTGCGAAACATGATGGCAGCAGCTTTTTAGGCCAAATATAAGTGAGCGCGACATGGACGCGTCAGTGAATGATGAGATATTTCCGTGAATAAAATGATCCTGCCAGAAGAATTGCGTGAAAACGTGTTATGTCCGTTCCGTCTGTATAATCTCGTTGAGTTTTGGAGGCTCTGTGCATGCGCAGTAAGGCATATTTTACGTTTTCCTACGTTTCAGTGTGGATGAAAACTTTTGGAAAGCTCTTGAAAATGCTAGTGTGGACGGAGAGAGTTTTAGAACGAAAACTCTGTTTTCAAATGTACCCGGATTAATGTAGACGTAGACACATTTTATTATATCTGCTAGTGCACTGTGGCAAGCTTTTTTGTGTGCTCTTGAGCGCTTATTAGACAATTATGTAGACAATCAAAGGCTCATTCTTATGATTTATATGGTTTATTAATAAACGTGCGACTAATAGTCAGCAAATGCTTAAAATGAACCCGAAAAATCTTTAGTGCAGGGCAGCCCTATTTAAAAGTAAGTGAACGTTGACTGAATTATAATTTTCGGGTGACCTGTTGCTTTAATGCAAACAACCTGACGCTCTTCAACCCGACGTGGCTCGGGAAAACCTGTTATTCTTTTGAAGATTTAGATTTTGCACCAGACTGCGACAAAGTCAACATAGCGCAGCTGACAAGAGTGTTAAATCAAGTTCTGTCCGCCTCAAGCTCCTCTAGGTCTGCGAAAGATTTGAGAACATGTGGCGGTTGTCCTCGTTTTTATTGAATTAGTGCCTTCGGTAAATTAAAAATAATTTGAGCCATAAGCTGTTGTTTGATTGTTGCTTGTTTGCCGTAAATCGAAGAACGATAACTTTAATTGTTTTGCTTTTACGCCTGCCAGTGCAAAATAACTTTTCACCGAGCGTTTTCTCGTATGTGGATTATCATATCACAGTTTCAGCAATATTGAAGCATGAACTGGAACATAAACATCGAGTCGTGTGTTTGGAGTCCCTCAGGGCAGCGCAACGTTCGTCATCAATGACCCTTAAGATGTAAAGTTCAATACTATTGGCAGGCAGCTCCGTCTGCCCGAAACGGCTTACAACATTACGCCCTTATTCCCTCCGAGCTTTCTGCGTTTTCTCTCCATTGTTTTCTTCACTTGATGGTTATTGCAAGAGATAACATCAGCGTCTGCTTTTCGAGTGTTTTCTTTTTCTGCATCCATTTGGTCTCTTCGATACAGTCGTGACCTCTCGCTCGATGTCACGGGGTGAACGTCGACTCCGGTTATGAATTATGTCCGCAACTTACCGGGACTTCCCTCTCCGGTCACTTAAATCAACTTTTATCAAGGTTGGACACTGACAGGAATTCCATTGGGATTAGTTTGTCGGCGAAAAAAGGAGCAATAACAAGCAGAGACTTTGAGGTGTCAGCAGTCCATCTAGTATGCTGTCCTAGCATAATTTAAATAGTTTGAAGAAATTGTCTGAGGTTTTCTTTTAAATTAGCATTTGTGTCAGGCTCCCATGGGGGAAAAAAAAAACAAACAAACAAAAATTGACATTTTGAAAATAAGGCATTCAATAACTGACTAATAACTTATTTAAAAAGCTTATTTAAAAGAAAAAAATCTCAGAAAATTAAATAAATGTATTTAAGATTGTTAGCTATACCAAAATTACAAATGTATTATTTCTATTCATTATTTATTACTTTATTTGTATAATAAATGCATTATTTTGCAGTAAATATTCTTAAAATGAATGTGTTTATAAATGTTGTTACCTATAACCAAATACGTTTATTATTTTAATAATCCTTTATTTCTCTGTGTAATGTAAAAAATAATAAATGCATTAATTATTTGTCAGTAAA